>CM042249.1:41646085-41682575 GCA_023566225.1 Romanogobio albipinnatus
GCGGAAGCTCGTATGTGCTGCGTAAAACACGAGAATGAACCTCATTTGTTCTTGCGGAAGCTCGTATGTGCTGCGTAAAACACGAGAATGAACCTCATTTGTTCTTGCGGATGCTCGTATGTGCTGGGTAAAACACGAGAATGAACCTCATTTGTTCTTGCGGTAGCTTGTATGTGCTGCGTAAAACACGAGAATGAACCTCATTTGTTCTTGCAGAAGCTCATGTATGCTGCGTAAAATACGAGAATGAACCTCATTGGTTCTTACGAATGCTCATACTGTTTGGAATGACATGGGTGAGTAAATTACCAGAGTTTTCATTTTTAGGTGAACTATCCCTTGAAGGTTATGAAATAAAGATTTTAGGTGTGTCTAATCAGTTGGGAGAGAGGTGATGCCATGTCGACCATAAACAGATGGGGTGGGGCTGGGGGTCCCATCAGTCTGTGCCATGTAGTTTGTGTGTGTGTGTGTGTGTGTGCGTGCGTGCGTTTTGACGAGTTGCAGCTGCCTGACATTGGCTGAAGACTCAATGAGGCAGCAACAATTCCAGGGGAATTGTGGGTAATTGTGAAGCATCTGGTATTGGGTGCTGGATCTGTTGTCCGGGGGACCACAGAGAGGAACAAGTGATGGTAGTGCTTAATCAAATATAAACATTTACAAAAACCTTTATGCACAGGAAGGCAAGGAACACACACACACACCCCTTCCTTGCCTTATTGTACATAAAGGTTTTTGTAAATGTTTATATTTGATCAAGCACTACCATGCATTTACGAGTATGTATGTGGATATGTAGATCATATCCAAACAATATAAAAGACAAAGTAGGAGATCATGTAACATTTTTATTTTTAACAAAATCAGTCAATTGACTTAACTCAAAAAGGTTAATGGTACCAAACAGGTAAGAATAACAATAAACATAACAATATAAAAATAAAATAAAAAAAAGTAAGTGTTAACTTTATGGTAAGTATAAACAATGTAAACCTGACAAAAGCACTATTTATATTTATTATGCTTACATGCACTTGTGGCAGCAGGTAATTGTGATTGAGTGTTTTTTGCATTTTTTACAGACAATGCTGTTTTTTTTTCCTGTTGCTAACAAGTCAAGTCAAGTCAAGTCAACTTTATTTATATAGCGCTTTTAACAATGCAGATTGTTCCAAAGCAGCTTTACAGTGTTAAACAGGAAAATAATGCAGCATAATTTTATGAAGCTGTATAGTCATTTGATGTCATCAGTTTAAATTTCCATACGGTGACAGTGTGGGCTTTAGATCAATAATTAGATCAGTAATATATGGTTCATTATTATATGGTTCATTTAGTTTATTAATTAGATTTATTTCGATGTTTAGTTGAAAAATTTTAGTGTCCCCAACTGAGCACGCCAAGCCAGAGGCAACAGTGGCAAGGAAACCAAAACCCCATCAGGTGACCTAATGGAGAAAAATAAACCTTGGGAGAAACCAGGCTCAGTCGAGGTGCCAGTTCTCCTCTGGCCAATTAACAAACAGCGTATTATTATTATTATTCTGCCAGCTTTACAGGTCAGAGGTCATAATAGATCGGAATATTCGAATGATCAGAGGCAACACGCTGGAGACAGGTTTATTGTGGATAACATATCGATTGAAGTATTATTTAATGGTAATATTTGAACAAACGGAGTCAACACGCTGAAGACGGGTTTATTGCGGATGACATATCGATTTAAGTATTATTTCATTGTAATATTCGAACAATCGGACTCATCACACTGGAGACAGGTTTATTAAGATGCCGTGTCGATGAGGCAGTTGCAGGGGGAGACTAATTGACACGGTCTCTGTGGACACTTCGGGGTCCTGTGTTGGTCTTCTCTGGGCGCAGGTCCATCATCTGATCAGGATATGGCCCGGATCCGGCTGACTGCAGTAAACCTCGGGATAAAACAGAGAGACTATCATAAGCGTAGATGCCATTCTTCTGATGATGTAACGAGTACATCAGGTGTTATGGGAAGTGTTCCCGGTTCCGGCTGACCTAGTTAATGCAGCCTAACAATAATTTCATTGAAAAAGTGTTTTATGTGTACGCCACAGTAAAGAGATGTGTTTTTAGTCTAGATTTAAACTGACAGAGTGTGTCTGCTTCCCGAACAATGTTAGGAAGACTGTTCCAGAGTTTAGGAGCTAAATAGGAAAAGGATCGACCGCCTGCAGTTGATTTGGATATTCTCGGTATGATCAACTGGCCAGAATTTTGAGACCGCAGTAGACGTGATGGAGTATAATATGTTAAGAGCTCGCTCAATTATTGGGGAGCTAAACCATTAAGTGCTTTGTAAGTAATAAGCAAGATTTTAAAATGTATGCGATTGTGGCAGGATGAGTAAATTCCCTCCCACGTATTTATTGAGAGCCTATTAGTAACTCGATTCCTTCCTATATAAGAACTAAGTTTAACCTACCTGGGGATGCGTCATTGTTAGCTCCGCCCCCCGTGGCGCGGCCGCGCTGCCATTCAATGCTGAACTAGTGTTTTGTTTACGACTCCGCGGTGGTGCGCAGGCTGTTATTACCCCCAGTTGTTTCCTCTCAATGCATTCATATGCACAAGCTGCTGTGAAAAATTCTACAGCAATAGTACGTTCTATGCAGTGTTGTGATCACCTGCAGGATGCTCGATTCCTTTGAGGGTGCTCCGTCTTAGTGGGAGTGCTGGGGAGATCGTTCCTGCATAAAGGCGCCATCAAGACGGCGCTGCTGTTCTGCTGTTATGCGTATGCGTGTTTTTATTTTCACGCTAAAGCCGTTTGATCTCTTTATCAGTACCGCTGTATGTGCCTGAGCTGTGCACGCGGTCTTGCTCGTCAGCCATTGATACTGGCTGCAGGTGTGTCAACTAGTTTGTTTTCTTTTCTTTGTTTGTTTGTGTATTGAGTTATTACGTTTTCAGTTTGTCTTTTGTCTTTGTTTTAGTTTGATTTAGTTTATTTTGTAACTTATTCAGTTGTAATATTTTGCTTGCTTTTTGTTGTCTACAAGTCAGTGCTCATTTGTGGTGAGTGTTTTACATCAACAATCATTTGAAAGTAATTGTATCATTTGTTTGGTGTCTTTTTATTATATTCAGTGCATTGGTGTGTATGTATATTGGTTGTCTCTTTTCTTCTTTTTTTGTGTTTATTTTAGGCTGATAGGCCCCGGATCGGGAGGCTAGCTTTTCCTGCCCTTCTGGTGGTGGTATTTCTCGCACAGAGTGGTTTGCTGTGTATAACTGCTTGCACATCACTTGGAGTGTGTGTGGTGTGTATAGTGTGTGTGTGTGTATAAGTCACCTTCCAGCTAGACCAACCCGTTATGGGTAAGCCTCAGCCGCGGTAATGTAATTTCTGTGTGTTGACAAACACTCTTATACCGACTTGAGTGAAGCTCTGCATTGCAGCAGTAACCGGAAAGTTATCTATTCATGTGACCTAATAAATTCATTTTTGTACCGATATCCACGTCTCTTTGCCTTCCATGGTAACGAACCTGTGCCCTATTTCCATTGGGTAGTTATTTCCCCTTTCTCTGAAAAGGGGTGGCGTAGTCAGCTTATTATTTAGCGTTACCACCAAGGAGTTGGTGTTTGTGATCTCCTTGCTCCCCACCGCCCCGCCACACAATGTTTAATAGGTAGCCAGTGCAATGTTGACAGAACTGGGCTAATATGGTCATACTTCCTGGTTCGAGCTGCTGCGTTTTGGACCAGCTGGAGTTTATTTATTAAGCGAGCAGGGCCACCACCCAGAAGAGCATTACAATAATCTAGCCTTGAGGTCATGAACGCATGAACTAACTGTTCAGCATTTTGCATTGAGAGCATGTGCCGTAATTTAGATATATTTTTAAGATGGTAGAATGCAGTTTTACAGATGCTCGAAACGTGGCTTTCAAACGAAAGATTGGTATCAAAGAGCACACCCAGGTTCCTCACTGACGACAAGGACTTGACAGAACAGCCATCAAGTGTTAGACAGTATTCTAGGTTACTACTTGTGGAGCTTTTTTGTCCAAGAATTAAAAATTCTGTTTTTTCTGAATTGAGTTTCAGGAAATTACAGGTCATCCAATGTTTTATATCAGCTAACACAGACATGGCACCGTTTCCTTGCATTGTGCTGCTTCAGAATGAACTGAAAATGCAACTGCCACTGAGGTTTAGGTAGCATGCTGCAGACATGTTTTGTTTGTAAGCAACAACAAATCTTGCAGCAGTGCTTTGATCTGACTTTGAAGAGTGTGTGTGTGTGTGTGTGTGTGTGTGTGTGTGTGTGTGTGTGTGTGTGTGTGTGTAAGTAAGCTCGCAGTGACTGATTGGCACTTTAAAAAAAATGCTCTCTGTCATTGGCTCATTCAATTCTTTGTTTTTGTATGTGTGAGTGACACAGTGAATAAAAAAAAGCTTTGTTATAGGCTCATTGAATGTTTTGTTTGTGTGTGTGTGTGTGCATGTGTGAGTATTTGCCAGATTCAGAATGTTGTACAGACTCACCCCTTCATTTATGTGTATGTATGATCTGCATTGTGTTGGATTTATTTGACTTTTTTGGACACAATTGTGCCCATTTTTGTCCACGAAGGCCCAATTAAGGAGGGGGGGGGGGGGGGGGTTTCAACCACTTAACTTTTTTTTTTTTAGCAAACTTAGAAAAAGTCTTGTACCGCTCAGATTAAGGGAAGTATTTTTAAAATTAAATTAAAAAAAGATTTTGCCCACATTTGTCCCGAAGGTCCTTTGAGTGTTAAATTGTGCATTATGCTTTAGTATAAAGAACATGAACATACATTGAAAATAATAAAACAAAATAATTTCACAAATTTCACATACACACATAACCATTCGGTCTTAATTCATGCATTATGTTGCAGTTCCTGATAAAATTACCAGCCAAATAGCTTTTAGTTTCTCACCAAAGCCAATTTTAACACATTTACATTTTTGAAGTTTGGCAGGTATTACAATTGGACCCTGCACACCCACATGTGAAAACACACACACACACAACTCAAAGCATATTTCATTTTTCCCATCTCTCGGCTCATATCTGAATTCCTCACACAGCATTGAGGAGCACAGAGACTGAAGAATAGAGACGTCTGTCTGTGTAGGGTTGGAGAGGACACTCATTTCTCTCTCTCACACACACACACACACACCTAGTGTCTCATCTCTAACGTTAGTGCATTGAGGGGGAACATTCCCTGTTAACCTGCACAACCTTTGACCGCTTTTTGACACATATAGAGGAGAAGAGAAGACCATTATGACATCTGGTCTTATTCTTATTCAAAAAGGGCTTAAAATGCCTTCATTCTCTCATATAGAATCGAAAATTCTAATTCTTTTTAGCAAATTACTTGAATGAATAATAATGAATAGCAGCTTTTATTTAGATAGGTATCGATACTGAAATATCTGAAACGATACGATACTCATTTTCTACAGTATCGATACCAGCTGCGCTTTCCTCTCCGACCGACAGCAAGTTGACATTCAGTCCGGTTAAACCTCTGAACACGGCAAACGCGTGTTCTGCTGGATTTTTCTTCATGACGGCGTGTTAGTATTGGTGTGACCGGTCTGAATTTCGGGCGGGATTGCACATAACGTTAATTCTACTAATTCCCGCAGATTTCGCGCTCGCATCTGAAGCGCACACACACATAGGCCTACCGTCTCTGACATACAAGTGCAAAAATTAGCTCCCTTTTCCAGCTTATTAATGGTCAAATACACTCATGTCAAAATGCCCATCTTGGTGAGTATTGACGTAAACACAGTCGTAACCAGTTCAGGAAGAATGTGTAACAGGAACAGTGTTTGGGATCCATGCGTGCGTCAGGTCTTAAAGGGACAGCAGTTATTTGTTATTCAAACAACAAAAAGACAAATTATCATTTACTGCTCTTGACTGATTAACTTGTGTAACTCTTTTACAATGAAGATTATCCAATGTTATTTTGAATTTGATTACTTTGTTTTTATATTCATTTTCTTACCTGATTACTGGTAGACCTACCTGAAAAAATAAAGCAGTCCATTTCATTTGTATTTTTATTCTAATGTATTTATTTGTAATTTGTTTATTTGTTCTCATTTTATTACGGTTTACTCGTCTTTTTAAATTCAATTTGAAATCAAGCTTCCTTGTGCTGTATGTAAGCTATTGCAACTATTTGTGAGATAATTGTAATGGTAATTGATACATGTTTATGAGAAAAAGCTTAAAAGCTTTATCATATAAAGTGATCTCCTCAGAAGAAATGTTTAATTGCCTAGACTTTCAATAGACGGACAAAAAATATCTATTTGACAGTATATGCAGCGTTTTTCCCCGCGGTATCAAAAATGGTATTGAATATCGATACTTTTTTAGATACCGTATCGAAGTTAGAAATTCCAGTATCGTGACAACACTACTAGGTTTACTGTAACTTGCATTGATCTTAAGTTTTATATTGGGGTTTTGTGTATTTGTGAAAAAGTGTAGACAGCATCACTGATTCTAATGATGTCCAGTGAATGGTGTTAAAAGATACAGTTAAAAAGTTTCTTCTCCAACACTGATCAAGTGCGGGTGAGCAAACACTGAATCCCAAGATCACCCCAGACCTGCAGTTAAAAGGTCTGAATGCATGTTAAATAGAAGTGATATTCCTCAGTTAGACAGTAGAAGCTATAATACCAGGATTTTAAAAGACTTGGGCAGTTCCATAATTCAGTCTTAAAATGCCTAACTGAGTTAACCACATGGATCTGATTTCCTGTGCTAAAATAAGAGTGCAAACCCAATAACAGATACACAGGGAGAGAGAGAGACATGTAAAACCAAATGGTGGAACATGTGGATGAAATTACACCTCTGGCAGATGTATTGTAAAAACAAATTAAAAAGTACAACTTGCTGTGTACATTGAATGTAAACCTCCAGTGTCAAAGTACAAACACATGGTCAATAATTCAGATCGGTGCTGATTTACTGTTTTGTTTTAATCTGAGACTTAACTACGTGACCAAATATGGATACATAGGGGGATCTGCAGTGGTTTGGCTGCGGCTCAATCAATATTCTGCAGCATAATCGATGTGTCAGCACAGATTGAGACTGTCCCATTTAATTAGAAACACTGGAATGAGCACAGGATATACAAATATCTAAGCAACACCGTGTTCATGGGTTTAAAACATATATCTAAATGCAATTATATTCATAGATAGAATTGTCTTGGCTGCATTAAATATATAGATATAAATATATATATGAAAAGTCGCTTAAGGTGTTTTTATGTTGTTTAAAGAAGTTTATCATGCTCACCAAGCCTGCATTTATTTGGCTGCATTATAAAAAAAACAGTAATATTGTGAAATATTATACATTTTAAATTAACTGTTTTCTATTTTAAAATATTTTATAATGTAATTTATTCTTGTTATTCTCGGGAAACATTTCCAATTATTGTCAATGATGAAAACAGTTGTGCTGCTTATTATTTTTGTGGAAAGTGTGATGTATATCTTTTTAGGATACTTTGAACAAAATTCAAAAGAACAGAATTTGTTTTAAATAAAAGCATTATTGCTTATGTTTGTTTAAAAAAATCTTACTGCGGCTATACACTCACCTAAAGGATTATTAGGAACACCATACTAATACTGTGTTTGATACCCCTTTCGCCTTCAGAACTGCCTTAATTCTACGTGGCATTGATTCAACAAGGTGCTGAAAGCATTCTTTAGAAATGTTGGCCCATATTGATAGGATAGCATCTTGCAGTTGATGGAGATTTGTGGGATGCACATCCAGGGCACAAAGCTCCCGTTCCACCACATCCCAAAGATGCTCTATTGGGTTGAGATCTGGTGACTGTGGGGGCCATTTTAGTACAGTGAACTCATTGTCATGTTCAAGAAACCAATTTGAAATGATTTGAGCTTTGTGACATGGTGCATTATCCTGCTGGAAGTAGCCATCAGAGGATGGGTACATGGTGGTCATAAAGGGATGGACATGGTCAGAAACAATGCTCAGGTAGGCCGTGGCATTTAAACGATGCCCAATTGGCACTAAGGGGCCTAAAGTGTGCCAAGAAAACATCCCCCACACCATTACACCACCAGCCTGCACAGTGGTAACAAGGCATGATGGATCCATGTTCTCATTCTGTTTACGCCAAATTCGGACTCTACCATCTGAATGTCTCAACAGATATCAAGACTCATCAGACCAGGCAACATTTTTCCAGTCTTCAACTGTCCAATTTTGGTGAGCTTGTGCAAATTGTAGCCTAGCTTGTGCAAATTGTAGCCTCTTTTTCCTATTTGTAGTGGAGATGAGTGGTACCCGGTGGGGTCTTCTGCTGTTGTAGCCCATCCACCTCAAGGTTGTGCGTGTTGTGGCTTCACAAATGCTTTGCTGCATACCTCGGTTGTAAAGAGTGGTTATTTCAGTCAAAGTTGCTCTTCTATCAGCTTGAATCAGTCGGCCCATTCTCCTCTGACCTCTAGCATCAACAAGGCATTTTCGCCCACAGGACTGCCGCATACTGGATGTTTTTCCCTTTTCACACCATTCTTTGTAAACCCTAGAAATGGTTGTGCGTGAAAATCCCAGTAACTGAGCAGATTGTGAAATACTCAGGCCGGCCCGTCTGGCACCAACAACCATGCCACGCTCAAAATTGCTTAAATCACCTTTCTTTCCCATTCTGACATTCAGTTTGGAGTTCAGGAGATTGTCTTGGCCAGGACCACACCCCTAAATGAATTGAAGCAACTGCCATGTGATTGGTTGATTAGATAATTGCATTAATGAGAAATTGAACAGGTGTTCCTAATAATCCTTTAGGTGAGTGTATAAATATACCAAAGCTTACCGTTTGCATGCGTTTTTAAGCACTGCAGTTTATAAACAGGTTATTTGAAGCATGAAGCCACTGCTCATAGAGTGTGTGAGAACTGAACTCTGAGCAGCACTGAGTTGCTTTTTGCCACCTAATTGGGCTTGAGCGGTTAAATACACATACCATGATAAAAACAGCTCTCAGTCAGCAGGTATTTCATAATCTAGAGGCTGACAAAAACATTAATAATTCTGATTACATGCCAGATGCATACCTGTCAACACTCCCGTCTTTGCTGGGAGTCTCCCGAATTTCACACCCATCTCCCGCCCCCCTCCTGTTTTGTTATTTCTCCCAGGAATCTCCCGTAATTTGTATGGCCCAAACCTTGTTATATGATTAATCATATCAATATATTATTCCAAGGTTGTTCAGTTGCCAGATCTTGTATGAAACGCCTACTCATATGATCGACACATCCATAGACTGATTTCAACCCATTTGTGACCTCGACCTGGCAACCTACAACCCAGTTGCGCTGTTTATCTCTGCGCAGGTAGTATCAAGATGCATTTTGACTAAATTCAAGCATTAAAGAGAAAACAGTGTCTTCACTTTTATCTTTTTGCACATTCATTTCCCACATATAATTGAATGAGGAAAGGAAAAACAAAAAAAATCAGCAACAACAGACTAGCATGTTGACTACTTCAACATAAATTTTGCTCTCCTTTCTTTCTGGCCAGCAAATTCCCCCGTTGTTGTCCACAAAACTTCAGTACCGACACTTTGAATTAAAAGACAGGGAAAGCAATAAAGGGCAGTGCTAACAACACATTCAACCAGCCACCTAAGTTTCTCATAACAAGCTCGTGAAGCTCCGGGTGCAGCTTCATCCTCTGTCATGGCCAGCCTGCTGCTGGATTTGTAAATTGTGTTGGCCCGGGATCCTTTATCCTTTTTTTTCTTCCAGTGAGCGCCTTGTAAAAGAATTTGGTTTAACTGCTGCTATCTCTACAAAAGTGATCATCCTAACAAGATTTTGGCGGAACTTTTGCTTTAGTTGCCAAGAACGGAAAGTTGAATGACAGGTGACGAGAACCAATCAGATTGGATAAAATAACGCATCCAATTCTGATTCGCCAGGGACGCAGCGACCTGCGTCCGGAGGAGGATCTTTAAGAAACCAATTAGAGACCAGTTTCAGGTCACATGCTGCCCGTAGATTTCTGGACTCAGATAGACATCCATTTGTCCGGCGTCCCTCACGCATGAAACCGCATGAAACATATTGAAGAACATATAAAATAGTTAACTGATCAAAGCCAGTTTTTATTCAATGCTGAGGCTCTTACTAACAGCCGGCACATCGTATGAGTAAACTATTTTATATTTATTTCATTTTTATATAATTTTTGTATACATGTATATTTCTGGAATTTTGATGGGGGCGGCGCCCCAGCGCCCTCTATTGACCAGCCGCCACTGATGCAGAAGGGATTAAAACGGTTTATATAGTTAAAATGAATTGAATATGGTTATAAACAACTTTACAATACTTTATGGCTGATGATGATAAATCATTTTAGAATGATGATTGCAGATTTAAGCGTGGATGCTAGACGATTTTGAAGCTCCTCTGAATCTGAAGCAGGTGTTTAACAAACTGTGAAACTCTGGATTTGGTCAGGTTTATTGCTTTAATAAACAAATTAATAATTAGGCTAATTGGGTGAAACTGTGCACTTGAATTTGTCTTCCACATATACGTTGTATGTTATCACAATCGTATTTAGTCAAACATCCAATGCAGTGCGGTGGATTATTATTACTCTTCATTGTCTATTTAGGGTATTTTAGTCATTTAAATAACATGGGTTATCTTAATATGTGATAAATGACATTTTATTATAATATTAGACCACTCAAATATGTATTTATTTCCTTCTAATTCTTGTTGTCATTGCAGGCTGATTTAGCCTATATTCACCAAAAAGTGATTATTGTAACCTGCTTAAAATAGCATAAAACAACAGGACAAAAACATAGTTGATGATTAAAAATAATAATTTCATGACTCTATACATTACTTTGTGAAGACAGTGGCATAATATAGTGACATATTACGTTTTTTAGCCATACCAAAACAGTAATCATCTGTATGGGTAAATTTTACCCGCTGGCGGTTTTAGGTATACAGCGACCCCTGGCGGTTCTAGTATTAAACCCTTCAATAGCAACCATGCAAAGAGAATGCGCAGTCTCTGAAACCCACATGATGCACAGAAAGACGCGCACCAGTATCATGTGCACAGACAGAGCGCCAGAATCGAGTTCTCTTTCACGCTTTAACTAACAATAACACACACAATTATGCCAAAATGCCAGTTTCGTTGAGTATCCTCATAAGAGCAGTCTTAAATTAGTTAAATAACATCTTAAATTAATGTAAAGAGTTGTGATTTGAAGAAACCATCAAAGGCCTTGTTAGCATAAACAATACCGTGCTTCCTGGCAAGCTGAAACTTTGGTGCCTGCAATTCGATTGCTCCCCCTTCTGATGTGGATGACTTAGGACAATATGGTCCAAGACAACATCCACTCAGAGAAGAAAGCTGGTAGTAGCCAAGGTCAGCAAGAGGAGGCAGAGAGATGCACAAAGGCAGTTTCGCAGTCCAAACAGGGACAGTGGACTAACTTGGAATACCTGGAGAAACGTAAGCTCACAAGGAAGGATCTCTGGGAGATGGAAGGAAGCAGACTGAGCTTCATCATCAGAGCCACCTACAATGTTCTTCCTACAATCAAGAACATAAACCAGTGGACTGGACTGAAGATCCATCATGTCCTCCCTGTCAAACCCCAGCAACGTTAAGGCACATCCTTTTCGGCTGCAAAATGAGTCTTTCCCAATGCTGTTACACCTGGAGGCACAATCAGGTCCTGAGACAACTGCCAATTATCCTGGAAGGAAGGAGAACCATCACCAATGCCCTCCCTCCTCCAAAGCATGGATTCTCAAAATTCACTGCCTTCATAAGGGCAGGACAACTTCCAATGAAGACAACTAGAAAAATGAAATCGACCCTGCTGGATGCTGAGGAAAATGCAAATTGATCTAGACCGGAAACTCAGCTTTCCGCCTGAGATAATCACAACTAACCTCAGGCCGAACCTAATCCTGTGGTCAACCTTGCAAAAGTCCCTGTTCATTGTGGAACTAACTGTGCTCTGGGAGGCTACAATTGGTGAAGCGAATGAACGTAAAATCCTGAAGTACTCAGACCTAGCAGCTGAAGTAGTACAATGGGGGTAGCAAATCCAGTTGCTCCCAGTAGGGGTTGGTTGCAGAGGCTTTGTAGCCACAGCAACAACCAGACTACTGAAGGGGTTGGGAGTCAAAGGACAGGCCTACCAACAAGCTGTTAAGATGCTGTCAGAGGCTAGAGGAAGGGGTAAAATCAGAGGGGAGCGCACCTGGGATGCCAGGTGTTGCTGTTGAGCCCTTTGGAGATGTCGTGGGCCTATCAATGAAACACCAAGGAAGGAGGGTGCCCATCTGATGACCCGCATGAAGTGATTACCCCTACCCACTTAAGATGTTAAGAAAGTGCCAATTATTCTAAGGGATTGTACCATCAAGTCCTATACGCTCAATATCCATGCAGAGGAGCAAAGCCAAAGCACAACCAAAACAAGTTTCTTTTGCAGGACCCACTTTATTTAAAGTGTAGCTTTTTAGAAGGTAACCAGTTTCCATTGATAAAAATGTGTCTTGCACTTTTTGCAGCTCAGTTTCACTTGATTTAGTTTGGTTCTTGTTTATATAATTTCCATTGTGCTTATGAAAAACAGTGTGAGGAAGAAAATGTATCCCCATCTGCTCTTCAAATTGAGGTCTTTTGTGCTTTTCACATGCAGTTTTTTCCTCTTTCATCAACTTCACCAACCACTGACTTCAGACTTCCTTTTGCTCTCTCTCTCTCTCTCTCTCTCTCTCTCTCTCTCTCTCTCTCTCTCTCTCTCTCTCTCTCTCTCTCTCTCTCTCTCTCTCTCTCTCTCTCTCTGTCATTGCAGATGGCAAAGGCACTGCAATTCATTATTCAGACTCGACTTCATCATTTATAATGGAGGGTGATGCATTTCAAAATGCCTCTCTAAGTCGTGACAAGTGAAACCAGTCTAAAATATGAAGCCCAGCCAGGCCCGAAGGCTGCAGAAACTCAAAGTCAACACATGGTTGGTTTTAACTGGTTTTACACCCATTTTGAAATGAATGAGTAGGTCTCAAGGAAATAAAATTCCACCCTCTCTAGTTTTCTCTTCAGGAGAGTTTGTTTGCCTTCATAAATACGTAGGAACCCTCTGTTGAGGTTGACTGGCTGGGTGGATCTCTCAGCAGCGTGAGGGGAATGAGAAACCATGCAATGCTCATAAGCATCAAATTTAATTGTCAGAATGCAGAGGGAATGATTCAGAAGCAAAATCAGTGGAGAAGCTAATCCCATAATGCCAGAAAATCCAAAATGGTGGATTTTAAAGGGATAGTTCACCCCAAAATGGAAATTCTGTCATTAATTACTCACCCTCATGTTGTTCCAAACCCATAAGACTTTTGTACATATTCCAAACACAAATTAAGATTTTCGATGTCCCTCCATTGGTAGCTACGCAACTGACACTTTAGCCGCTTTTCCATCCCCCGAACGGTTCTTAGAATGGTAAGGAACGGTTCCAGTTATGTTTGCACTTGAGCTTGGTTTGGCATGCCACAATTACAAACCTTTCTCGCATTTGCACGCACAGCAGAACTTCTCACGAAAAATCTGCATTATTCAGAGAAACCAACACAGCTTCTCACTGTTTTACTGTATATGATCGAATGTATTTAAGATACAATTAAATTGTATTATTTAATCATTTTATTATATAACTTTATATATGGATTTATATAATACAATTAATGCAATGTACGTTAATGTAATTTTATGATAGTATGAAATATAACTTCTTAACATGACTATTAGGCCGTGCTTTTTGCATACATGTGGTTTCAGTTGTTGCTATTTCGTAGATTTAGAAAAATATTTATTACAAACTTTTTGGTGAATCGTGATTGGTTCTTAAAATCGTTCGTACGCACATTTCACAATTTGTGTGTCCGCATGCTTAGTGAGTGAGACCCAATATGTAAATAGCGACTATGTTAAACAAACTTGCCAAGGCAATGTCTGATGCATTTGAATTACACTCCAAAGAGCAGCCCCACAGTGGAAAATGAAACTATAGCCATACCGGTTGTCATTGAATGGAACAGTTACGCAATGATAACCGTTCGGCCCAACTGTAGAAAAGTTGCTTTTGATGCTTGAAAAAGTTCATAAAGTGATCGTGAAACGAATCCGCTTTATATGATGAACAAAATGAAATTAGGCTTTTATCCACATATAAACATTCATCAACTCCCACATCAGTTATGATAAACGGAAGCTCAAACATGTTTGCTTTACATGCGAGAACCAATAAGATGAATTCTCGTGTTGTGCAGCACGTATGAGCTTCCACAAGAACCAATGAAGTTCATTCTTGTGTTATGCAGCACATATGAGCTTCCCCAAGAACCAATGAGGTTCATTCTCGTGTGTTACGCAGCACGTATGGGCTTCCTCATGAACCAATGAGGTTCATTCTCATGTATTATGCAGCACATTTGAGCTTCAGTAAGAGATGACTCCGATCTTTCGAATATTTCGATCTAATATGACCCCTGACCTGTAAAGTTGCCAGAATAATAATCATACACTGTTTGTTAATTGGCCAGAGGAGAACTGGCACCCTGACTGAGCCTGGTTTCTCCCAAGGTTTATTTTTCTACATTAGGTCATCTGATGGAGTTTTGGTTTCTTGCCACTGTCGCCTTTGCCTTGGCTTTCTCAGTTGGGGGACACAAAATGTTCAACTATATATCCAAATAAATCTAATTAGTAGACTAAATTAACCATATAAACTAAATTACTCATCTGTCCACATTGTCACTATATGATAACTGAAATGAACTGATGACATCACCGTTTTCCCCAGAGCGGCTGTACAGCCGAATCAAATTCTGTTGCATTATTTTCCTTTTTAACACTGTGAACCTGCCTCGAAACAATCTGCATTGTAAAAAGTGCTATATAAATAAAGTTGACTTGACATGACCATGATAGGTTGTCACCTGCGCAATAAGTCCATTCATGAAAGGCCCCATAAATTTACCCTTCGCAGGCCGGGGGGCACTCCCGAGACTGCGCTCTACTCCCAACCCCCCCTCAGGGGGGGGCCTGATCACGACGGCCGTGACACCTGGGGGTAAGAACAGAGAGGTGAGAGAATGGAGCTGGGATCATGAGGAGTGACAGAGACAAGAGAGTGGAGGAGAAAAGGAAAAAAGAGGAGAAAAAAAAAAAAAAAAGATTTCTGGTCCGGATCCCAGACACACTGCCGCTCGGCCCTCAGCCAGCCGAGAGGCTCTTCCTCGCGGTGCCATGCGGTGGTACTGGACGCTCGGTGGACGGCTCGATCCCCCTCCGCCCCCTGGCGGCCGGCGGTAGCTCCTCCTGTCGAGGGCAGCCGGCAGCGAGTCCCGCGCGCTCCCTGCTCCTCCCCTACACGGTGGAGGGATACAGGCTCCGGCCCACGGCGAACGCCGTTGACTCCTCCGCTCCCGAACTCCACAGCACCGCGATCCCCCTCAGCAGCGAGGGCTCTTCGACAGCATGTCCCTCCTTCCTCCCGGGCTTCAGCACCAATGTAGTAACGTTCGTTCGTATGGGAAGAAGGAGGCGGGAACCGGCGGACATTCAACAAGTTTAATACAAAATAAAATGGCCGTGGCAGCCCCTCACGGCCGACTGCCGCCTACATACAAACACAAATGAACACAAAATAAAATGGCGGCGGCAGCCCCTTACGGCCGACTGCCGCCTACATACAAACACGAATGAACACAAAATAAAATGGCGGCGACAGCCCCTCACGGCCGACTGCCGCCTACATACAAAAACAAGACGTAAATAGCAAAATCCCAGGCCTGGTCCTCTCTCGTCCTTCACTGTCGTCGCTCCTCCTTTATACTCCCGTCACTCCTCCGTGAGCCATGAGAATGCTGCAGCGCGCAGCTGGCGCCCATCTCCACTGATGAGCGCGGCCTCGTCCCGTTCTCATGGTCCCTCAGCCTCGCTGCCCGCCACACCCACAAATCTGGCAACCAACTTGACCTCACACAACTGCATTACACACAACATTTTGGTGAAACCTCTACACATCTCAGATCATTACTTCATCACTTTTAATCTACAACTTACTACTTGTGCACCACCAGTCCCTCTACCAGTTACTTTCAGACGAAACCTGCGCTCACTTTCTCCTTCTTATCGGTCTTCCGTTGTGTCATCCTCTCTTCCCTCATCCACACAATTCTCATCTATGGATGTAAATACTGCAACAGACACTTTATGTTCCACTTTAACTTCTTGTCTAGATAGTATCTGTCCTCCATCTTCTAGGCCAGCATGCGCCACTCCCTCTAACCCTTGGTTATCTGATGTTCTTTGTGAACACCAGACTAAACTCAGGGCAGCAGAGAGAAAAAGGCATAAAGTCTGACCTGAGTAAGTATCAATCTCTCCTCTCATCCTTCTCAGATGAAGTATTTCCACAACAAAATCAACCCCACTTCAAACAAAAGCACACTTTTCAGAACATTCAAGCTTTCTCCTCAGTCCCCCTCCACCACCTCCCACCACTTCTTTTTCTGCAAACGATTTTGCCCATTTCTTCACTGATAAAACAACAACTATCAGCAGTCAGTTCTCCCCTCCACACACACAGGATTTTAGATCAGCCACATCCACAGCCGGAAATCTTTCCTCCTTCTCTACACTCACTGAGGCAGAAGTATCTAAACTTCTCCTCTCCAGCCATCCTACCGCTTGTCCTATAGATCCCATCCCCTCACACCTTCTACAAGCCATCTCTCCTCCTACAGTCCTACCAGCACTCACACACATCATCAACTTGTCTCTCCACACTGGCATTTTCCCTACCACATTTAAGCCGGCTCGGGTAACCCCACTGCTTAAAAAACCCACATTAAACACGTCACTTGTAGATAGCTATAGACCTGTTTCTCTCTTACCATTCATAGCGAAAACACTTGAACGAGTTGTTTTCAACCAGGTTTCATCTTTCCTCTCACAGTATAACAAGCTAGACGTCAACCAATCGGGTTTCAAAAGGGGCCGCTCAACAGAGACTGCAATACTGTCGGTCACTGAAGCCCTGCAGATTGCGAAAGCTGATTACAAACCATCAGTCCTTGTCCTCCTCAATCTATCTGCTGCCTTTGACATTGTGAATCATCAGATTCTTCTGTCCACCCTCTCATCACTGGGCATCACAAGAATTCCACTCCACAGGTTTGAGTCCTTACTCAAGGGTCTTTAAAGGTTGCCTGGAGAGGGGAGGTATCTAAAGCACATCTACTGACCACGGGGGTTCCTCAGGGCTCAGTGCTTGGACCTCTCCTTTTCTCCATTTACATTACATCACTGGGACCCATCATACAGGCACATGGCTTCTCATACCACACAGCTCTACCTTTCATTTAAACCAGATGATCCCACTGTAGCTGCATGAATCTCAAGCTGTCTAGCAGATATCTCGGGCATTGGATTAAAAAGAACATCACCTGCAGCTCAACCTGGCAAAAACTGAGCTTCTCGTCTTCCCTGACAATCCGACTCTACAACACGATTTCACCATCCAGCTAGGTTCATCCTTGATTACCCCTTCAAGGTCAGTCAGAAATCTTGGAGTATCCTTTGATGACCAGCTGTCCTTCAAAGACCACATTTCAAAGACAGCTCGGTCATACAGGTTTGCGCTGCACAAAAATTCAGACTATTCCTAACAGAGCATGCAACACACCTTCTCGTCTAGGCCCTGGTCATTTCAAGGCTTGACTACTGTTTCTGGCTGGACTTCCATCATGTGTGCTCAAGATGCTTCAAATGACTCAGAACTCAGCGACACGTCTTGTGTGACATGAGCCTTTTTGGGCTTGTTGAAGACCTCTCTTCATCTCTCTGCACTGGCTACCACTCGTCAAGTTCAAGGTGTTGACGATTACTTATAGATCCACCACAAGCTCAGCACCTGCAAACTTCCACTCGCTCCTACCCCACCAGAAGCCTTCGCTCAGCTAAGGAGGCTTGTGGTACCATCACGGAGAGGCATGAAATCCCTTTCAATCAAGTTCAAGGCGTTGACGATTACTTATAGATCCACCACAAGCTCAGCACCTGCAAACTTCCACTCGCTCCTACCCCACCAGAAGCCTTCGCTCAGCTAAGGAGGCTTGTGGTACCATCACGGAGAGGCATGAAATCCCTTTCCAGAACATTTTTGTTCAATGTTCCTTGCTGGTGGAACAATCTCCCCACCTCCATCCGGAATGCTGCCAACTATAACATCCGTCACTTATGTGGTTCCATGAACATTAGGCAGCTGCCTAAATAGACATTATGCGGCAAGGTTACTCACTAGGTTTTGGAACAGAGCTATAGACATGGCTCTGTGTGCTCGGTCTCTATGGAGGTGTATTGTGCCCCTGGGTAGAACTGCTGCTCAGTGGGATGCCGAGCCAAAAAGTCACTCAGTGTCATGACTCCCACTAAGCAATTCTGCAAAGAAAGAGGAACAAGTGACTTAATGTTAATGCCCATCCTCTGCGCACGTGTGTGTATTGTGTTTGTGTGCTGGCAACCCAGCAGCAGTGTGCCAACAGGAGACAAATACACATTACACAATTCATGACTAACCAGAGGTCATGAAGACAACACAATTGCATGCATGCTAATAACCACAAACCAACACACGTCAAACAAACACTACACACATTAACAAAAAGAAAAAACCTCCTATAAAGCATTTGAAAAGTGAAAGAGAGAGTTTGAAATGGAGATAGCATGTGAGCGAGAGAGAGAGCAAAAGAGAGAAAAAGCATGGTGACGCATCCGCCTCTGAAATAGACTGGAAATGACATTCTGCAAAGCGCTTCCCGCTATGAGAGCAATTTTCCCAATGATTTAACCTCAACCGGCATTTATTTTGGTGAACTGTGAGCTTAAGAACAGCTTGCTGCATGAAAAAGCCACTTTCGAAAGAAGAGGAGATTTTCCCTTAAAATAAATGGGATTAAATGCACATACATTTTTTTTTTTTTTTTTAGCAGAAATGAAAAGTTCACAGTCACATTAACAGTCTTTTTAATTTTAGCCAGGCTTTGCATCAGCGTGACACTGTCATGAAGTTCTCTGTATGTTTAGATTTGACTGATTCTTTGATTATATTCTCCTATAATTGAATCACTTTATCAATATTTCATGTGTTCTTTCTGCAGAAGAGAGGCCAGATTGGACAGACAGCAGGTGGCATGATTCCCTACACAGCTAAGAGGCCAGAGCGATGCTAAATTCGTTACTTCATGGCAGCCTGAACATCACGATCCTACTCAAAATAAATACATCTCAGACAGGATAAAACTTGATTCTTCTGAACTTGAGGTTAATTATTCTTAGAGAATTATTTTAGCGAACACATTTCTGTAGAACCTCAGCCTGGGAAAGAATAATGCAGTGTCTCTGCTTTCACTGCAGGAAAAAAAAGCAGCTTAAACAACTTAAACTCAGGTTTTAGAGGGCTTTTGGACACTTGACCAGCTTTCCAACCAGTTAAACCAGCTAAGAACCACCTTGGACCAGTTTCCGATTTGTTTTTGTTTTTTTTTCCTTTATAAATGAAGAGCTAAGACTGAACATTGTTTAGTATGTATAAAAATCATAAAATCGCTAACGACCCGAGGTGTGTAAGAGTGTACGTATATTTTTTTCTGCACAACAATAATTTAATCTGTAATGACGGAATAAGTACAATTCACCTTTATTCAAAAAGGCAATGTCTGAAACACAATGATGGGGTGACATTTCACTCAAAGTTAATACAGACAGAAAACAAAAGAATAGTGTAATTTAGTGCAGAACAAGTGCTGAACGCAATCATATATTAGTGTCACTGTCACTTGATGGTGGATCTGGTGAAGAAGCTGTCAGCGATCAAAATATTGATTTCGAAGATGTTGAAAATGTTAGTTTTGAGAATATGTTTGGGATTGCGAATGGCTTCATATTCGCAATCTAAAACATATTCTCAAAACTATAATTTGCTAAATGTACTGGGAAATGAGGTCTGACGAGGACAGTGATGATGGTATAAAACATCTGTTCAAACTGAACCCTTCCAAGCTCCAGAAGGTAAAAAAAAAATGCTTTATTTTATTCTTCTGTAGTTGTTACTCTAATATCAGGAGAGTTTTATATTATCATGAAAGGTAGAGATCCATCCGTGTTAGATATGTGAGAATGATTGGCGAAACAGTCATGCATTTAAGGGTTAACTAGTCTGGAGATGAAAAAGAACAGCATTTGGACAGAAGACTACCACCTGAGAGAGAAAAACAAAAGAGATAAATAGAAAAAGGAAGGGCAAAAGTGGAAAGGAGGTTAAACAGAGAGCAACTCAATCAGTAAGGTTGTCAAAATGTGCAGTATACAGTAGAGCACAGTTTAATGCTCTGTCCCACATTGCAATGTGCTCGACTTGACTTTCTATTTCCAGAGTGACGAGATCATAGTTGATTTTTACATTTTTTTAATACTTTTTTTTTAATATACTTAATACTGCCAATACTTAAGATGACAACTGTATGTCAATCACGTCCAACATGATCATATATTTTAAAGGATTGTCCTGAAATAATGCCTTTAAGAAAATTACACAGTAAACAAAGTATACACGGTATTTAGTATATAGTGAAAAATATTCCTACAGTATATCCACCCTTGTTTAACACATAAATAAACAATTTTCTGTGAATGTATGAGACTTCCGCCTTCATTAGTAGATATAATGAATGACTGGAATAATAAAGTGCAGTAACAGTTAATTATTTGCACTACAAAACAGTGTGTTTATGATTATGATAAATAAATTAATATAACATAACAAAAAATGACCTACATAATTTATCCCACAATGCATGCACTCAACATGACATGTGCAATTTTTTCTTTTTTATTATTATTATTTGATGAGGCAACCAAGAATTCAGGACAATTTCAGAAATAAACAGACATGACTTAACTATACTTATAATGAGGTCAACGATGTAAAGCAGTTTGAAAAGTTGCATAATGCATTCTGATTTACAGCTAGGGCTGGGCGATATGGCCTAAAAAAAAAAAAATCTGCAGATGACGAAGAAATTTTTCAAAACAAGTTAACTAAAATTTTGTTTTTGTAAAATATTTGCGGCTTGGTAGCACATACCTGGGGTCCAAAACTTTCAGCATGTGAATAAACTAGTCAAAGGTTTATGAATTGATATTTTCTTGAATTTTGATATTAACTTTTATTAACAACAGTAATGTGCAAAAAAAATATAGGGATAATTGAAATATTCTACTCTTTTATAGTATCACACTGAACTGAACGACAGCTTCAGTAACTATTAAAGAAGCTCTTTACTTGGTTTCTGGGTAATTTAGTCACAATTTGAAGTTGACTTCCTACTTTGGTCCATATATTAGGGAGTGGAAATGGTTAATAAGTCAATAAGTGCTTCTCTGCTGCCATCTAATGGTTATAGTGGCAATTTCATGTCTTCTTAAAATAAAAGTGCTTGTTTGCCACAAAGTGGTCTACACCTCTAAACGTTTAGTTTTACAAATCATCACATTAAAAATAACATTAAAATTTGATAATATTTAGAGCTTTGAAGTGCTGGAAAAAGTGTGAAGCACTTGAAAACCCTTGAAAAGTGCTTGAATTCCAATCTCAAAAGGTTGTACGAACCCCGAGATGAATAATGACAACATCATTCGGAACAACGGGAGCCCATAGGGGAACATTGGTGGATGTTAAAGAGAAAAACAATTTTAATTCAAGCAAGTCGACGTAAACTACAAAATCGATTTATCGCCCAGCCCTATTTACAGCTATTTAAAAAATAGTAGCAGGCAGTGTGTACTGCACATTATGCACTAAGACATAGGTTTATAATTTCATTTCAAATACAGAATAAAGGTTTGAGAGTGAGTGTGTAAATGTCATGTGGTATGTACACAAGCCTTTCAAATAATTTAATTACAAACAAATCAAACTCACCAGAGAGATTCTTCTCCTATGTTCCTCATGCTGTTCTTTGTCTAATTTCTCTATACGTACAGACAAATGGGGTAAGATAAAGAAGAGGTGAAGAGGGGTAGAAATGACCAATTGAATCATACCAAAGAAAGAAATAAAGGATTGCAGAAGATGATATTTATATTGATCGCAACATATTTTCCCCGCGGTTGATACTGCTAATCTCAGGGGCTGTGATATTGCCTCTTAGTGAGAGGCATTGTGTGTGTCTGTCAGACATGTCCAGACACCATGTAAGCTCTTGATATTGTTATTGTTCTCTCAGACATGGACATGGATTTTCAATTTTTGTCTCACTCTCACTTTCGGGGGCACACACCTAATCACAAGATAAGAATTTACTTTCTTTTTGATCAAAAAACCCTACTGGGATCAGATAAAAGTAAAAAGACATGTGGCTCTTTTATGTGAAAAGCACATTAAAGAGAGAAAGAGAGAGGCAGACAGAAGGGAAGAAGCATGGGGTAAGTGCAAGGGATGTGACGGATATGCCCCCTCTGAGTGGACGGTCTGGCTGCATCCCAGGATTCCTTCCTGTTCCTGTTTGTTGGCCGAAGTGAGTACTGTCAGTACTGCCAACGGCATGCTGGGTAACACTGACACATTGCAGCCAGCCCAAGCCTCTCGCACCAGGAGGACTGGAGAGGAGGGAAGTGGAAAACGCAGGATGAATGCAAGGGAGGGAAAGGAGATTAGAGGATGGGAGAGTTGAAGAGAGGCAGAACCCCTCCCAGTGCTCGCATATGCGAGAGCAGAGTAATCTCTGAGTGGAGAGCGGAGGAATGCCGAGCGAAGGAAACGTCTAGGTGTGAGAGGAGAGAGGGAGAGATGAAAGGAGAGAGGGAATGGACAGAAGGGAGTGAGATGAGAGGCGGCGTGCAGAGAGAGACACATGGTGTGTAGTGTGTGTTCTGTTCCCTTTCAGTAACACACAGCAGGGTCATCTGTCCATGACCAGCACCATTGTGATAGTCTGTGCAAAGAGGATTTATGTCTTGAACTAATGCACTGTGCATTTGGTATGCAACAGCATGTAGCAAAGCTGTGGAAGCTATTCAGGTTTTATTTAAAGGGGTTAGTTCATCCAAAAATTAAAACTCACCCTCATGTTGCATGACTTTATCTTATGTAGAACACAAACTGAAATATGTTTTAAGAATGAATCAGCTGTCATAGGTTAAACAAACAGGACGGCACGTGAACAAACAGGAATACAGGTCTCATCGCATCCATTTGTTAGAGATTATTATTAGAGAGCGTTAAAGGAGAACTCCGGTGAATTTTTAAGAAAACACGAACCGGATTGGTGCTTGCAACACGGAGCTGTTGCAGTTAATGCCCAGAGCTCCCACTCAGCTAACACGGCAGCTATGGGGGCATATACATAAAGAGTGTCTTTGTGCCTCTTAACAGACACAAAATGCAATTCAAATGTCTGTCCAACATGAACAGGGCCCTTACATGACAACGAGATGCGTTTAGCAACTTAGCCATTGTTTAAACTCACCGAAATAGTGTTTTAGACGGCTAGCTGTAGTCTCGTGCTGAAGTCCCGTGAGAACTCAGTTGTAGCCGGTAAAATGAAAAAAGTCCAGGGGGGAGGAGTGTCGTTTGTGTGAAGAGTGATGATCGGCTCACAAGTGAAGAAGAAATGGTTCGTAACGCTCCTGGGTGGGAGCTCTGGGCATTAACTGCAACAGCTCCCTGTTGCAAGCACCAATCCGGTTCGTTTTTTTTTCTATAGACAGTACTCACAAAGGTATAACGAGCAAGATTAACTTAAAAATTCACCGGAGTTCTCCTTTAATGGCAGTACGAACTGATGGCCATATCTATGGACTTTTAAGGTAATCAGCTAACCCAACTAGTGATTTTTATTGTTGCCGTATTCTATTTTAATATCTAAATGTTAGTGAGAAGAAGAAAATTAAAAATCTTTTAGATATCAATATGCATATATGGACACTGTTTATGCTCATCTTTGGTAGCTCCTCTGAAGGAGGTTTTATAAAACAACTCTATATGTATATTTAATATCTATATCTATATAATATCTATATTTAAAGGTGCTGTATGTAAGAAAGACAGCTAGTGGTTGAAATGGGTACTGCAGTCCAAATTCAAAATATTGTTTCCCCCGCCCCCTTAGACTCTATGCTCACGCTGGTTGCCAGAACGAGCACAATTGACAATGGAACGCGAGGAAACATACATTTCCCGCCTTTTAATGTGCTTCTGTGCATAGTGATTTTTAGATGAAATGAGGCTTTTTAGGTCGGGTAGAATCTGCGATGTCTGACCCAGTTTGTTTGCTGGCTTCCATGGCAGCAATACGCTGTGTTTTCCACCAACTGGCAACCTGTGGTGTCGAAATACTATTGGGTAAACGGACAACGTGCGTTATCACACTGAGCAAAACAAAAACAGACAGTCTGACATAGAACACACATTTCAAAAGTGAAATAACTGGCTGCAGCATTGTTTTTCAGAGAAACGAGTATGCAAACTCAGCATGTTTCCTATTTCCTCCTAACATATGATATTTTTATTATTTTGTACAGTCAAAAACATATATGCAGCACCTTTAATGAAGCACATACAAAATAACACATACATAAATTTTTAAATACAGAAGTTTGTTGTCATTGTGCTCTGTCTTCTGAAGTCATACAATAGCTTTGTGACCGAATTTGTGACCGCCTCACTGAGTCAGTGAATTGAATTCGAAAACCAGATCAATCTGATTCATGAACATTCAGATCAGTTTTAGCAATTTGATCACTCAGCTCTTAGACAAATCACTCTTTTGAGTGAGATCTTTTCAATGAATCAGATGTCGCTTACTGTATCTCATGAAGTCAAACATGCAGAGTAAAGCTATATTTAACTAGGTAACTAAATTTAAATCTGTTCCTTTCACGTACACAAGCATTTAAAAGTTTAGGGTAAGTGAGTTTTTTTTTGTTTTTTTATTAATATCTATTCAGCAGGAAGACATTAAATTGATCAAAAGTGACAGGAAAGATAATGAAACGTTTATGTTGCTTTATGTCTTTTTATCTTGACAGTCATCATTTAGCCTATTGTAATTGCATGGAAAAGAGTATAATATAATCCTTCATATAATCCTTCAAAATCTTTGTCTTTTGTGTCACACAGGTTTGGAAAGCACATATTTTTTAACTCTCTTCTTCTGATGTGGCCTAGTAAAAAAAAAATCTGTTTTTGTCTATAGTAACAGTAACAGAGACTGGGGATTTTCAAACTGTCCCATTATGTGGGTGTGACCCTTCTGTCCTGCATGACCTACAATTTTTGACACAATAAACCACATAAAACTCTTGTTTTAGCTGTGCGGTTAAGGCAGGGGGGGGGAGTGGGTAGTTCTGAATAAAGAAATACTCATTTTAGACGTCTTGTTTTCTCATCATGTGAGTCCAGACAGAATGTTTCGTTCATGGCGCTCTGGAGAGCCTGATTCACAGAATGGAACTCCAGAGCTCTGGCCAAAACATGCTTTGGAGACATCCACATTTGAGAGCTGCCTTTAAAACATCTCTTAAAACATTTAACGTCTGTTAAATCTGTTTCAGGTTTCAAAAAATATATATTTTTTAACAGAAAAAAAGCCTCCTATACATTTTCGTATGTTTATGCTTCAAGTTGTCTGGAGCAATCAGCATTGCTATGGCGACCCCATCCAGTCCACTGTTCACAGATCATAAACTCTATATTGTACCGTATCCACATTTTGTTCAGCACTCCAACAGGAATTAGTATTATTTAGACTGTGGCGCCTTTAGGAAAGTCTATCAGCAAATTTAGCACCAGTCGACAGGCAAAGTTGAAAAGCTTCTCACTTTCTTCTCAGAAAACATTCACATACAGATAAAAACTAAAATCAGTAAGATGAGATTTGTTTGTTTTATTACACCAATCTTCAGCAATCAAGCTGAAGCTGACTTTATTTCATCTGTGAAAGACAAAAGGAGAAGTTTTGAATAATGCTCTTGCTGCTCTTTTCGATACAACATAATTATATAGCAACCAGGTGCTGTCAAGCTCTATAAAAGTATGATAATCAAACTACATTCAAAGTTTTCTGAAGCCATGGGATATCTTTGTGATAATATATCACACGGTGTCCTGTTTTAACTTCCAAATGGTGAGATGAAGACTTTAGTTCACTGTGATTATTGTGGACAATAATGGTGTTAAGTGACTCTACTCATGACATCACAATCAATATCTTAGAGACCTACATACAATAGAGACAACAGAGAAGGTTGAAGGGAAAATGAGAGAGAGAGAATCCATAATAAATGGTTGTCTATAGGGGTTTTACTGGGTAATATTCTGCGAGCACTATTGACTGATTTTGCCCTATTGAGAGGAACACAATACCAGAAGTGTCAGCTGCTCTATGCTCTGACAACAGCCCAGATTGCAGTTACAGCTCTGACAGAGGAAATATAGATTAATAAAAATAAAACCTGTCTTGGACAGCCTCTCTTTCCCAGCTCACCCAGTCAGGGCTTTTAATAAAGCAACACTATAGCATTCCATGCTAAGTAGAATGAGGTGTTTGTATAGTGTAAAAAAGGGCTAAAGGATGCCTAAGGGAAAAGTCTCTTTGGACTCCTTCACCAAAACATTGAACCAGCACAGAACCTTCCTAGATACCTATCGCTATGCAACACAGCAACACATAAGACACCAAAAATTATGAAAATTCTATATTGAGACAGAAGACGTCAGAATTTTTAGCTCAGCTCAAATTGAATAAATCCTATTACTTTCAAGATATTACATAAAATATAATAATTAAAATATAATTAAATAATACCTATGAGCAATATCACGATATTTATATATGTAGTGAGGAAAATAAGTATTTGAACACCCTGCTATTTTGCAAGTTCTCCCACTTGGAAATCATGGAGGGGTCTGAAATTGAAACGGTGGTCCCAGCTATTTTCAGGTCATTGACCAGCTCCTCCCGTGTAGTTCTGGGCTGATTTCTCACCTTTCTTAGGATCATTGAGACCCCACGAGGTGAGATCTTGCATGGAGCCCCAGTCCTTGGTTATCCTGGCTGTGTGCTTCGGGTCATTGTCATGTTGGAAGACCCAGCCTCGACCCATCTTCAATGCTCTAACTGAGGGAAGGAGGTTGTTCCCCAAAATCTCACAGCCCCAGTCCGAGGGAGATTGACAGTCATGTTTAGCTTCTTCCATTTTCTAATGATTGCTCCAACAGTGGACCTTTTTTCACCAAGCTGCTTGGCAATTTCCCCGTAGCCCTTTCCAGCCTTGTGGAGGTGTACAATTTTGTCTCTAGTGTCTTTGGACAGCTCTTTGGTCTTGGGCATGTTAGTAGACATTTTAAAAGCAGACTAACAGGTCTTTGAGGGTCAGAATTCTAGCTGATAGACAGGTGTTCAAATACTTATTTGCAGCTGTATTATACAAATAAATAGTTTTAAAAAATCATATATTGTGATTTTGGGATTTTTTTTTTTTGGATTATGTCTCACACAGTGGACATGCACCTACGATGACAATTTCAGACCCCTCCATGATTTCTAAGTGGGAGAACTTGCAAAATAGCAGGGTGTTCAAATACTTATTTTCTTCACTGCGCACACACGCACTCAGTTATAACTCATTCAAATGATACACCCAACTCTTTAGCATGACACGATCGTTTACGAGATGAGAGCCAATGCCATATTTGTACTTTTTGAATAAATTGTGCCTGCAGTCGTATCTGCCTTTTATATCCTGTTTTTTATAATATGCAAATGGATAGGTTTAGGGATGGGGTTGAGTTATGCGTTCAAACGTGTCTGAATAGCGTAAAAAAAAAGAAGAAAAGAAATGTAAATAAAAGTATGCTGGCTGATTACATTGAGAATCACACTCCATGTCATAATGGCAAAATCATAACCCAATATATAATTTCATCATGACGATAACCATGCCCAATGCGTCTACAGGTGCTGGTCATATAATTAGAATATAATCAGAAAGTTGATTTATTTCACTAAGATTTATTTCACCATTCAAAAAGTGAAACTTGTATATTATATTCATTCATTACACACAGACTGATATATTTCAAATGTTTATTTCTTTTAATTTTGATAATTATAACTGACAACTAAGGAAAATCCCAAATTCAGTATCTCAGAAAATTAGAATATTGTGAAAAGGTTCAATATTGAAGACACCTGGTGCCACACTCTAATCAGCTAATAAACTCAAAACACCTGCAAAGGCCTTTAAATGGTCTCTCAGTCTAGTTCTGTAGGCTACACAATCATGGGGAAGACTGCTGACTTGACAGTTGTCCAAAAGACGGTCATTGACACCTTGCACAAGGAGGGAAAGACACAAAAGGTCATTGCAAAAGAGGCTGGCTGTTCACAGAGCTCTGTGTCCAAGCACATTAATAGAGAGGCAAAGGGAAGGAAAAGATGTGGTAGAAAAAAGTTTACAAGCAATAGGGATAACCGCAACCTGGAGAGGATTGTGAAACAAAACCCATTCAAAAATGTGGGGGGGGGGATTCACAAATAGTGGACTGCAGCTGGAGTCAGTGCTTCAAGAACCACTACACACAGACGTATGCAAGACTCTCATAACACCTGAGCAGTGTCAGACTGATCGTCTCCATGCCACGCCGCATTGCTGCAGTAATTCAGGCAAAAGGAGCCCCAACTAAGTATCGAGTGCTGTACATGCTAATACTTTTCATGTCCATACTTTTCAGTTGGCCAAGATTTCTAAAAATCCTTTCTTTGTATTGGTCTTAAGAAATATTCTAATTTTCTAATTATTTCTAATTAAGAAATATACTGAATTTAGGATTTTCCTTAGTTGTCAGTTATAATCATCAAAATTAAAAGAAATAAACATTTGAAATATACTCACTGGACATGTCACCCATTGAGCATGTTTGAATGCAAAAACTGTGCATTCAAATTTTTGGTAGAGGCACGCGAGACATGATGATGACGGAACTGACGCGGTTTGTTTATCTAGTACAGTGCAGAAGGCAGCAATCAGGGCTTAGGAGCATGAGATGAATATAAATAAAAGAGAAGATACACTAACGTTACCAGCTGACGAAAATCCTCTCAGTTGGTGGCAAAAACCGTGCGGTATATATGTATCCACATATTGCGCAGCTGGCAAAGACATACTTGATCATAACTCACCATAAAACGCTCAGCACTCGCTGCAGGTCAAGTTGAGCTTTGGTGTTTGGTGTTTTTCCCCAACAATATGTAGATGTTTAGTGAGTGGAAATGGATTGTTTCTGATTGTTTTCTGTCCGTTTGCTCTTTTGTGTCCACGTTACCTTGTATGTTGAAGCACGATTTCTCAGGTACTGATGCAGTTTTATGCACTTTTGTTACCTAATTTTCCTTACATGCTCATTAATGAAATTATATTTTATTTAATAACAATTGTTTTAAAAAAAGTGAATGCACTGTAAAAAAGTGAATGTCATTTCATTTTAATAAAATATGCGATGCTTGATTTGGTTTACATTTGCTTGTTGCGCTCGCTTGCGCTCTCTTGTGGCCATAGGAGACAATACAGTACATTCTCCATCTAACATTTAAATATTGCCTTTAGAATTCGCATATAATTAGAATTTTGCTAATATTTATGAAAGAATTTCGAATTTAGCTTTCAGACATTTTGACAGCCCTACTCTGGATCGGCGTATACACCTGTGTTCCAGTTCCTGCCCATATCCAGCAACTTCGCACAGCATTGAAGAGGAGTGGATCAACATTCCACAGGCCACAATCAACAACCTGATCAACTTTATGCGAAGGAGATGTGCTGCACTGCATGAGGCAAATGTGTCACACCAGAAACTGACTGGTTTTCGGACCCTCCCAAAACACATGCACATTTTATGCACATTTTAGAGTGGCATTTTATTGTGGCCAGCCTAAGGCACACCTGTGCAATAATCATGCTGTCTAATCAGCATCTTGATATGCCTCAACTGTTAGGTAGATGGATTATCTCGGCAAAGGAGAAGTGCTCACTAACACAGATTTAGACAGATTTGTGAACAATATTTGAGAGAAATAGGCCTTTTATATACATGTCTTTTTGATTTCTCAATGTTAAGTGGTCTCTTAATTTTGTCCAGAGCTTTATACATATGTATACATATGTATGTGTATATATATATATATATATATATATATATATATATACATATATATATATATATATATATATATATATATATATATATATATATATATGTATATATACACGGACAAGAAAAGAAAACATTAACCATGCTGTACCAACCATGCACATATTTGACAAGGAAGGACTGCTGCTTTGTGCACATGTTTACAACTGGAAGGTGATTGATCTGCATGTTCAGCTTCATAGATGCAGCTGGTCATAAATACATCAGATTCACTTGAAACAAAAGTTAAGCACTAGCAAGAAAATCATATACAGTGAATCTGTTGCACAACTTAAAAAAAATAGCAGTAGACATGGCACACATGTCTTACATATGAGATAACGACTGCCACACACACACACACACACACACACACACACACACACACACACACACACACACACACACACACACACACACACACACACACGCACACACACACAAAACATCACATTTCATAACTGTCATTTGATATGACATGCCCTACATAATATCTTTCTCCTCCCACAGATGTTATCAATATCCAGGAATGTCACTATGAGGGTCACATGGAAACCTTCCTCACCAATGTTAGTAATTTCCTGCTGTCTGACAGGCTTCTGATGCTGATGGTTGAACCAAATCAACAACAAAGCAGAGCATCGTGACATTATGTCTGCTGTGACCGCAGCTCCAGTATTGGACTAAACACTCATCCTGTTACTCGGGGTTACAGTTTACCAGGGCGCTCCTTATTTTAACCCCCCTTCCTGTCCACACAATGTCTGGAGTCCAGACGTTCAACTACTGCTGCTGAGAACAAAAAATGAGAAAGTACAAGTTCAGTTCTCCGCAGCACAGCTTCATGCATACAAACCTGTTCTGTTTATTGCCATGATTATATTAGACTTTAGACTTAGACTTAGACAGACTTTATTGTCATCCAGCTGCACATTTTGCAATATACAGTTGAACGAAATTTCGTTGCAAGGCTCTGAGCATAAAAGACATATACATAGAAAAAATATATAAAATTAATTTATAAAAACAATTCTAATTCTAACTAGATCACATATAAATAACAGCAGGGTATATTACAGTAAAAAGACAAATAAAATAATACTTAGTGCAAAATACAAGGGTTCACTAAAGTGACTAGTATCATATGTTTGAGGAAGAAGGATTTAGTGTGAGTTTAGCAGTCTTATGGCATGGGGAATGAAACTGTTATAAAATCTGGTTGTTCTGCATTTGAAGCTGCAGAACCTCTTCCCAGAGGGCAGCCGGGAGAACAGTCCATGACTGGGGTGGAAAGGGTCCTTTAAAATCGACTGAGCCCTGGTCAGGCAGCGGCTGCCAGCAGTGTCATTGATGGAGGGGAGTGCTGTCCCTATGATTTTTTCCGCAGTCCTCACCACTCTCTGTACACATTTCCAGTCTGAGGCGTTGCAGGACCCAAACCAGACAGAGATGCAGCTGGTCAGTATGCTCTCTATTGTGCCTCTGTAAAAAGTGGTGAGGATAGGAGGGGGGAGGTTTGCCCCTCTCATCCGACGCAAAAAGTGCACACGCTGCTGTGCTCTTTTCACAAGAGCAGAGGTGTTGAGGGACCAGGTCAAAGTGTCTGTGATCTGCACCCCCAAGAATTTGATGCTGCTCACCTGCTCCACTGTGGCGTTGTTGATGAGGAGGGGGGTGTGACTTGGCTGTTTTTTCCTGAAGTCGACGACAATCTCTCTTGTTTTGTCGACATTCAGGATTAGATTGTTTGTTTCACACCATTTCGCCAGATGTTTTACCTCCTCTCTGTAGGCCAATTCATTATTGTCTCTGATGAGACCCACCACTGTCGTGTCGTCCGCATACTTAATGATATGGTTTGTACTGTACCTGGCACGACAGTCATGGGTCATCATGGTGAAGAGCAGTGGGCTCAGTACGCAGCCCTGGGGGGAGCCGGTGCTAAGGGAGATGACGCTGGAGGGGTTTTTTCCAACCCTCACGGACTGTGATCTGTCTGTAAGGAAATCCAGCAGCCAGTTACACAGAGTGGTATTAAGTCCAAGGGGGGCCAGTTTACTAACCAGATTCTGGGGAATGATTGTATTAAATGCGGAGCTGAAGTCCAGAAACAGCATTCGCACGTGGTGTTGTTCTTTTCCAGATGTTCCAAGCTCAGGTGGATTACAGAGGAAACGGCATCCTCTGTGGAGCGGTTGGTGCGATATGCAAACTGTAACGGGTCAAAAGTAGGGGGGAGTTTGGAGATGATGTGATCCTTCACCAGCCTCTCGAAGCACTTCATGATTATGGGAGTAAGTGCGACGGGGCGGTAATCATTCAATGATGAAATTGTATGTTTTTTGGGCACTGGTATGATGGTAGCAGTCTTGAAACAGGATGGAACGATAGCATAGGTCAGCGAGATGTTAAATATGTCCGTGAGGACATAAGCCAGCTGGTCCGCACAGTCTTTGAGCACCCGTCCCTGTATGTTATCGGGGCCTGCTGCTTTCCGTGCGTTCAGTTTTTTCAGCATCCTCCAGACATCAGCTTTCTCCAATCTAAGCGCTTGTTCGTCTGGGTGCGGTATGGATTTCTTCACAGAAGTGTTATTGAGTGATTCAAACCGACCAAAGTAGTTATTGAGTACGTTGAGGAAATCTATGTTGTCCTCACAAGGTAGGGGAGCAGCCGTATAATCTGTGATAGTCCGGATACCTTGCCACATACGTTTGGTATTTGTCGGATAGTGGAAGAATATCTGGATTTTTTGACCATATGCACGCTTCGCTGTTCTGATGGTACGGTTTAGGTTAGCTCTGGCTGACCTGAGCGCCTCTCTGTCCCCACACTTGAACGCTGCATTTCGTACCCTCAGTATTGCACGTACCTCATTGGTCATCCAGGGTTTCTGATTACCCCTTGTGATGACGGTCTTAGTAACAGAGACATCCTCCATGCATTTCTGGATGTATGCAGACACGGATTCAGCATACTCCTCTATGTTGATGTATTGATTTTCAGTTGCAGCTTCCTTGAACATGCCCCAGTCCGTGCACTCAAAACAGTCCTGTAATGCTGACACAGATCCTGCAGGCCAGACCCTCACCTGCTTCTCAGTGGGTTTCCCTCGGATGAGCAGGGGCCTGTATGCAGGAATCAGCAACACAGAAAGGTGATCTGATGAGCCAAGGTGGGGGCGGGGTGCTGCCTTGTATGCTGCCCCAATGTTTGTGTAGGCTCTGTCTAGTGTGTTTGAGCCTCTGGTTGCAAAGTTCACATACTGATGGAAATGGGGGAGAACTGTCTTCATATTGGCCTGGTTGAAATCCCCAGCCACAATAAAAACACCCTCTGGATTTATAGTTTGTAAGTCACTGATGGAGCGGTAGAGCACACTCAAAGCCTCCTTGGTATTAGCACTGGGTGGAATGTAAACAGCAGTGATGATGACGGTGGTAAATTCCCTGGGCAGATAAAAGGGTCTACATTTTATAGTCAAAAACTCGATGTCCGGAGAACAATGACTTGAGACCACCTTGGCATTATTACACCAACTGTTGTTGTTGTAGATGCAAACACCACCGCCCCGGGTTTTACCACTGAGAGCGCAGCTCCTGTCCGACCGGAATGTTGTTAGCCCCTCTATACTAACAGCCTCGTCAGAAATGGAGGAGTTTAACCATGTCTCAGTCAGAATTATGACACAGCAGTCTCTCATCTCACGATTTGTAGTTAAATCCAGCTTCAAGTAATCCACTTTGTTCTCCAGGGAGCGGACATTAGCGAGCAAGATAGATGGGAGCGGCGTCCAACAAGGGTTAGCCTTTAGCTTAGCTGTTAGCCCTCCGCGGCTACCACGTTTCCGCTTCCTATCACACCGTCTTCGTCTCCTCTGGGTACGGCCCGAGCTGATGGGAACTCCCGCTGCGTCATCGGCCGCTGGGTCTTTCTTGCATAGAAGTCCGAGGCAGTTTAATGTGTGCAGAGTTGTACTATCCAGTGCCGCTAATATGCAGTATACGCGTAGTTCTAGGATAAACTGCTGATCGTATATTAGTCTACCCTTCTTACACTGAGCGTTCATTACTAATTTAGCTGGTGTAGATGCCTTGTTATCCATTATATATCCCTTTTGCTCAGGAGCCATTTGAAGCCGCAGCCTAACAGGGCGCCGCCATATTAATGTGCAATGAAAAAATCATGTGTGAATAAAAATAAATCAGAAAGAATGTAGTATCAAATAGAGCAGTGGTTTTCCACAAGTTTTGCTTCAGTGCACAGATTTTACATTGGACTCAACATTGCAGTCACCACAAACCATGTTTATCCTTGTTGCTAGTGAACCAGTATTTAATGTAGTCTGGGTCATGTTTTTTTTTTTGGGGGGGGGGGGGGGGGGGGGGTGGGTTCATGGGTTTGGAGTATGAGAGCATGCGCGCAAACTGTCTTCTAAAGAATTTGTGCAAAAATACTGTTGCATTTCATTGGAAATGTCTAAAAAAAAAAAAATTTTTAAAATACAGGATGCATTTTCTATTTTTTGTGAACCAGTGTTGTTATTGTTAACTTAAGCTAAAATTATTAAAATAAAGATCTACACACACATATTATATATATTTTAAGTAATAATATAATATAAATAAGTTTAAGTAAAAAAAAAACATATCTAAAACTAAAATAAGAATAATGTAGCTAAAACAACACAAACTAATACAAATAACAAAATTACTACTGAAACTAAACTGAAAAAAAACTTAAAATATTAATAAATATTATAGCATAAGTTATATGCTATAATATAATATAAATAATACTAATATAACCACCTGTTGAGAATTATTGCTACAGACTTTTAGTTGAGCTCTTCATGGGTTAATTCTGAGCTGTGAGGGAAAAAATTAAGTAGAAGAAAAAAAAAAAAATTTTTTATATATATATATATATATATATATATAATAGCTTTAAACTTCAGTTAGATTTCTCAAAAATCATTCAAATTAAATAAAATGTAAACTTGTATATGTTTAATGCACTGTAAGTCACTTTGGTAAAAAGGTGCTGTTAAATGTAAAATATAAATTTTAGAGAACATGCCAGAAAAAAATTCCAATCAATGAGCTGCAGTAGGCCTATATCCCGACATTTTTCGTCACACTAAAAATTAATTTTGCACCTTTCACAGAAAACCTGAGAACCACTTTATTAACGGTTGCTGGGCAACACCCAGCTCTAAAGCGGACAGAGGTCATATGGGTGGCATCCTGTTTGGCAGTGGGTAATTGGGGCAAATCACTGAGGGCACAAAACACACACAACCTTGTGACCTTACGTCCTTTGGGTTAGGATTGTAACTGAAGTCAAAACAGCCTTATGTGCACAAAGGAAGAGTTTGTTTATGCATGAGCGCTGTCAGTGACAAAAAAGCTGAAATACGAATATAAAACATGATTGAAAATAAGGATTTTAGTTGAGCAAAGATGAAAGTCTTCTGTGAGCCTGAGGCATAACAGGCCACTAGAATGAGGAGGCTGAATGGAGGAGGATAATAGTCAAAGAGAAAGGCTGCAGAAATGAAAATGTCAAAATTCTTGACAGAAAAGTAAGTGAGACAAAGAGTTTTATGTGTGTGAGTTAGAGAGAGAAAGTGTAAATGTATAAAAGGAGTCAGAGGTACAATGAATAAAAGACTAGCTAGAGAAAAACTGAATTGAGAGAAATTCTCCCTAAGGTAGAAATTGCAGCCCCTCATTTCATATGACAACTATAGCCGCGTTTCCACCGAAATTACCCGGAACTATTTGTACCAGGAACTTTTTTCCCAGGAACTTTTTCTCCCCCAGACCTGCTACTGTCTGCGTTTCCACCGCGGTCTAAAGTACCGGGAAGATTAGGCAAATTAATCCGGTGATGTAGGACTGCTCCTTCCAGTCAGCGACGGACAGTAATATTTTTTGCGCGATACATGTCTGCAACAATAACAAGTGGAGGAGATGCAAGCAGCGCTGCTTTTGCTGGTTATGTATCGGTTTACTAAAGAGGTCATTAACAAAACGGCGGAAAAGAGACGACACTGATACTAAAGCGTATTC